>JARFXV010002125.1:0-34011 GCA_031761425.1 Cosmopolites sordidus | reverse complement strand
CTATAATGATGTTTAGATTTGTTTGGACAGCGTCCAATGAAATATAATATTGTATATATACGCCATCCGACGGGAAGTCGGCGAGAGTATAGGTTGTTGACTGTGGATAAGGATCTCCCTATTCTTGACGGGAGAGTATATGTCGGTACCCTGACGAGCCTAAACATCAGTAGGCGAAACATGTGCTCTCCAATTGCAGGGATGGGTGGGGCTCGTCCCGAGTCAGACACCTAACAAAATGTCATATATATATATATATATATATATATATATATATATATATATATATATATATACCAGGTGTCCCATTAAGGATGGATCGCGGCCGTATCTTGAAAACTATTTATCCCACAGCTTTGGGGGAAAAAAATTGTACTAAAAATGATCATGAGAAATTCACCAAAAATATTTTTAAGCTTCTAAAACGACCGCAAGAGGGCGTGACGAGGTAAACATTTTTAAAAATAATTTTTTTTGTGTATTTTCACATAATAAGATACATTATTTAGTTTATACCAGATAAATTATTTAGTTTATAAATGAAACCGCGAGGTGGCGTTACATTCAACAATAGTTTTTTTGAAGTTTTGTTCAGTTTTTTCAAAAGGAATGGTACAGCTTTTATTACATGGCAAGAAAGGTAATTTAAAGAGGAATCATCCAGTGAAAACCCGAAATCGATATCTCTGACATGTCAAGAGATATTTCGATTTTCCTGAAAAAATCTGTTATTATTTCACTACTACCTGCATTAAGTTAAAAAATATTAACCTAATGTTTGCCTTCCTTCACACTTTACCCAGGCTTAGGACTGGTCCAAATTGTTCGTGCCATATTAATTTGGAGCGTGTTTAAAGGCCAACGGACCAACAACGAAGATAATAATAATAACAACAGTCAAATAAAATTAATAGCACAACAGTCTAATAATTAACAGAATCTGAACTTTAACGCCTTTCTAAATGTTCAAAATGCCTTCCATCCTTAGAAATGCAAAGATTTATTTTTCGACGAGTACTAAAAACGGCAGCTTCAATTTCCGCTCTTGAAATGCTGGTTATTGAATTTTGAATTCTTTCAATCATGTTTTCTCATGTGGTAGGACGAGTTTGAAAAACAAGGTCTTTTAGTCTTCCCCACAAGTAAAAATCGAGGACTGTCAAATCCGGTGAGCGCGCCGGCCACGAAAATAAACTACCCCGTCCTATCCAACGATTTGGAAACGAAGCATCCAAGAAGTTTCGAACCACCTGCGAGAAGTGGGCAGGGCATCCATCATGCTGGTACCACATTTGTCTTCTTGTTTCCAACGAAACATCTTCCATTAGTTCTGGCAGTCCATTTTGTAAAAAATTTAAATATGTTTCACTATTCAAATGTCAGTAGTGCATACTATGTAAGTTAACGGCTCCATCAATGCTAAAAGTAGCTTCATCAGTCCATAGTATGCGTTTTAAGAATTGTTTATTTCCACTACACATATTTTTTAACCAGTGACAATAGTCTAACCGTCTGTCGAAATCGTTATCCAAAAGGGCTTGGTGTAAGACAACATGATAGGGGTGCAGCTTGTTATCTCTTAAGATTCGATGAATGGATGTCTTGCTAACACCTAATTCTTCAGATTTTTGTCTGATACTTAAATGGGGGTTGGTTTCAACATAAGCCAGAAAATTTATGACATTATCTGCATTACGAATCGAACGTAACCTGGTGCGGACTGGATCTGGATGCACAATTCCTGTTTCTCGTAAGCGTCTTGCTAGACGTGTAAACACACCTTCTTCGAATAATGCCTCCTTTCGGGATATTGACTTGCATATTGCCGCTCTGCAATACATGCATTTTCAAAATATTGGAAATACACTGCCAACATGTCATAGGCCTCGTTATTCGTAAAAGGCATTGTTAGATATCATAATCATCAATAATTATTAATAATCAATAAATGCAATGTTGAAAATGTAATGCATTTCAAAACTGACAAGTTAATTTGACTGTTTTTGTTTGTTTCTATGGTTCCCTTCTTACACTCTTTGTGTAATGTACCTAAGGATTGCATGCGTTTATTTGGAAACCCGAAAACGTATAATTTCATTCATCCATTCATTTAGTTTAAAAGAAAGAGTAGGTATATTTATTAATGACTGATTTCAATATTCTGTCAAGTAGTATTTAAGCATCATAAAAGAGAAAATGCAACAATTGGGGAAAGGCATTTTTTCCGCTTATGTAATTAAATTAGAAAATATTATCAAGGTCAGGCTTAGAACATTTATGATGATTGTTACTGAATAGATAATTTTATTTTTGAAATAAAATTGTTGCGGTTGCGATTGCGACCTTAATATTAAGACCAATTTTTAACTTAATATTGCGGTAAAAATTAAAACTAACTGATTTTTTTCAGAAAAATCGAAATATCTCTTGACATGTCAGAGATATCGATTTCGGGTTTTCACTGGACGATTCCTCTTTAAATTACCTTTCTTGCCATGTAGTAAAAGCTGTACCATTCCATTTGAAAAAAACTGAACAAAAAACTATTGTTGAATGTAACGCCACCTCGCAGTTTCATTTATAAAGTAAATAATTTATCTCCCATATTATCTGATTGTCCCAGCAATTGCCTTTTAAATGAATCCAAATTGGGAAAAATCGGTTTAGGCAAAGGACATTAGACGACTTTTTATCTAAATAGGTAAAACTCCCCCCCACTTCTTTATTCGCGAAGTTACAACAAAATGTCATAAAACAAAGTTGTAGGAGACAGTTTGCTAATTATAACTGAGAATTTTTCTTACTCTGTTAACACTTGAAAATACACAAAAAAAATGATTTTTAAAAATGTTTAGCTCGTCACGCCCTCTTGCGGTCGTTTTAGAAGCTTAAAAATATTTTTGGTGAATTATATATAGTATATTTACGTTATAGCATTAGTTATAATTTATCAGCTTAAGCTAACAGTTTTAGGATTTTCACTTTTAATGGTATTAAATGTAAAACTTTAATAACACTTTAATAAAAATAATATTCATATGACATAATTAAATAATAAAATAACGTTTTATTTTTTTACTTAAAACTATTAGTTTAAAAAATAATCTAAGGTAAAGAAATGATAAAAAATATGTCAACTAAAAACTAAACAAAAAATAACATATTAAAAAAAAAATCTCAGCCAATAATTTATAATTAATACTGTAACGAAAATATAATATATTAAGATATTATAAAAAGGTATGTGATAAAATATAAATATATACTATGTATAGGAATAATATATATTATAAACGTTATCAAAATAAAAAATATCGTTATAATTGGGCGGAACTCCAAGAAAAAACAAAACATCCACAGGATGAACGCCTTTTCAGCAAAAATAATATATATTTTTTAAAAATCTCAACTAATAATTTATAATTAATACTGTAACGTATATATATATATATATATATATATATATATATATATATATATATATATATATATATATATATATATATATTTATATATATATATATATATATATATATATATATATATATATATATATATATATATATATATATATATATATATATATATATATTATATATATAGCCTATATTCTCAATCTAGTGTTATTTTTTTGAAATGCATCGTATCAGATTATTGAAGATTTTATGTTATATTATAATAATGCGAATACTTGATAGAATGAAATAACTAGAAATCCTGATAACACGCTGTAGACAAAAGGAACAAGCCTGGATCGAAATAACTTGAAATAAGTAAAGTCGCTACACAAGTTTTCGTTGTAGAACATAAACTTCCGAAACAAAAAGTCAAAATGGATGTCAGCCGGCAAGACATTGGTTACAGTTCTGGAAAACTCAAAACTAATAGAATAGAGAGATGATCTCTGACTTGAAATGGGTACGGCTAGAAAAATAAAACTATACAACGTCCATTTAAAGTTTGACCAAGATACAGTCTATTTTAATATGTCCTGTGAGTTGAGTTCGAAAGTTGCGGTTTATTGCAACTTTTAAGTGAGTTTTGGTTAAACGGAGTAAAATACACCAAGATAAGATCCGGAAAACATGGAGAAAGAAAACTTTCTTTACCGGAATATTATGTGGTGAATATTGCAAATATTATAATTTAGGAAAATTACTTCCTCTGTTTTGTATCATAGTATAAAATATTTCTTTTGTTCGCTGTGAATTTGATTTTATGGCGGAATTATTCGTCAAAAATATTCTTGCAATATACTTGTGCATGCGTTGGAAGGTCACCTTGAAAATGTCAGCCATATTAGATGCTTGTTGTTTAACAGTCATTTATGTCAGTCAATGTTAGTGTTTCCGTAAAGATGGAAAAAATCGGATATCGAGCCGTTATTAAATTCTTCCATTCCTCGTTTTCCGTTTTCATTTGATTTTCAAGCATTCAAATCAGGTAAGTTCTATAGAAAAAATTTACATAAATGGTTTGATTAACTTGTCGAATTTAGGCTTTAGAAAACCTTTCTGAGATTAAAAACTGTTTAAGTTCAGTAAAGTTCATATTGTTGCATATACAGCATGATGCAGATATACAAGGTGCCTCTCACGCAAAACTGGACTTCTTCAAAAAAAAAATATATATATTTTTTCGCCAAAAATTATAATTTTTATTCAAAATAGTCTCCATGTGCGTCAATACAATGTTTTGCACGGTCAATTAAGTTGCCAAATGAATTTTTGAGCTGGCCCAAAGACATATCTTTTAGGATGGGGGGTCGACGCATTTTGAATGGCTTCAAGGGGTAGAAGTCGAAGGGAGCCAAATCAGGCGAGTATGGTGAATGATTGATGGTTAAAATGACATTTTAGGTAAAAAATTTAGTTATAAGATTCGAGCGATGGAACGGCGTGTTTATGTAACAATTACATAAAGCAAAACCCACAATATATATATCCCAATAAATAGGGCTGTGGTAGTACTGGTAAAGAAGGTATACTCTAAGAGCTGGGATTAATGATACACCCCATTCTGCTTTACCAATTGCCATATTCGTTGACACCTCAAGAGGTTCAATTCTGTCTCTAATCCTCAACAGATGAGCTCCGGTTGACCTCGCAATACAGGTAGATTTGATGTATTCACTTATATCAAAGCAAGTTGTGTAATATATATATATATATATATATATATATATATATATATATATATATATATATATATATATATATATATATATATATATATATATTTATACACACTTCAAATACCTAGGCGAGATCCTCGAACCCTCAGAAGGAGATAAGATATCATAGAAGACTCGATTACAGAAGATGAAGAAAGCATACTGCAATACATAGTACACAAACCAGAGTCACTATTCACAAGCTAGACATTTACACTCCAAAAAAGTGGCATAGAAAACATACCAAAAGCAGAATACAAAATTATGAGGAAAATTCTCGACCCAAAACTAACAAAGGAAGAATACAGACTATATTCCAGGAAGACGACAGAGAGAATGTCTAACGTACAGTGACAGTGACATAAGAAAAAGAAGGGCGAAATTCTGTGGACATATCAGTAGATTCCGCCGACAAGACTCACCAACAGGATTCTTACATAAATACAAGGGGTCAAGTCAACAATACCATGGATCGCAGAAGTCAGAACTGGAAGGCACAAATAGATCCAATAGAGATTGAGGATGGAAGCATGTACATAAACATGATACGTAGGTGGAATGTCGCGTCAGAGAGCGTAGTTTGGGGGGAATCGGGGGAGGAGTGAAACAAAATCCACGGAGAAAGGATGAGAGAGATGTGGAAGATCAGAAGGAACACTCAAAAAGGAGTCAGAATGCTTTCCGTGATTCAACCGGTTTTTGAGCTTTGAGCATAAGTTAAAATTGTAAATGTTATTTTATCGATGGCCCCTCATTTGGTAACATTAATTTTTGTATTTGGTATATGGGTACAAGTTTATGGGTACTGAGTTGTTGGAGATATCGTGCATAAATCCTTCAGTAAAAATAGTCACAATATTAACATAAACTTATTAAACTTGTGTTTGGATATTTTGGAACACCACCTTCTCGCACAGAATTACGCACTCGCACTAGAAGATATTGGGTTTTATTATATACTGATTTTTGCTCAAAATTGTATTGCAATTATTAATTACTCACGTTATTCAACTGATTTAGTTGTGTGTTATTATTTTCTGTTTCCCAATCTTCAAACTCTAATAGAAGGCAAGACGTACATTATATTGCTGCAATTTGAGCTTAGTTCTAACTAGAAACTAAAAAAAAATATTTATAAAAATATATAATTTTTTTTTCCTTTGTTCCTTTGTTCCTCCAAAGTTCAGTTTTCTCTTAGACAACAGTTCTCATATCTTCTATTGATATCTATAATTCTTTGTATTAAAAACATAATAATTTTATGTCCTCATCGAGTATTGGAAAGCCATCAAATATTTCCATAAAATATAGTGGTTTCTAATCCCATTTAAGGCTTTCAAAACTATTTGTCAGAGAGCCACCCCAAAACTAAAAGTGATTCCCATAAATTTAGGCAAAACTACCCGACATATCTCACAAAGTTATGTTAATGCAAGTTGTTCTGCCTACTTCGTGGCTTAAAGCAAACAAAGTTGTTGCCTTATAAAAGTTGCTCTTTAAAATTTCATATGCATAAAACGTCTGCAAGCGCACTGGTGTTGTTTTTAAAGTTTTAATATAAAGATGCAGATTTAATAATAGGAAACTCTGCCAACCTTATCGTTCCCTTTCTGCTGTTTTATAGAAATTAACGGGGCAAATATCCGCGACTGTTCACTTTTATGTTTTCTTACAAATGGAGATGTCAAGAGTGCAAAAATACATTTTTAACAAGGAAAAGAGGAAATGGAACCGAGATTCGAAAATAAAATAATTTTTCTACAATGGAAACGAGGAAAACACGTCCCAGCTTTTATTATTAAAGTACGGAGATTTTAGATACATTATTTGGATCTAAATTAATTTAATGTGATTTTTCAAAATATATTGCGATGGCTTATATAACTATATACAGTGGGAGGTAAAAGTATTGGCATAGCACATTTTGTTTTAAACAAAAAGATATATTTCCAAAACACAAACGAAAAAAAATCGTTATTAGTTGTTTATTGTATATCTAGAACAAAAATCTAAATTTTATGCAAAAAAAATGTATTAAACTCAAATGATAATAAAATAAATTTAAAATGAATATAATGTCAAAAGTTGAATGGACAAAAGTATTAGCACAGTCACGTAATGAAATAACCATATACAAAATTAATATCCTTTCAAAAAAAGGAAGTCCTTTTCTCTTGTTAATTTCTCTTAGGCGGTTTGACGGTTTGGCATATAGTGAACTAGTTTTGAGTAATTTCTTGCCTTAAGAACGTCCATTCTCGTAGAAGAATTTCATTCAATTAACTTTTGCTTGAAATGTGATGTTTTCTAATCCTCTTCTCTAGTTCATTCCATAGATTTTCTATAGGATTCAGGTCAGGTGACTGAGGAGGTGTGTTTAACTGATGTGATACGTTATAAGCTATCCAATGTTTTACTACATAAGCTGTATATTTTGAATCGTTGTCTTTTTGAAAATAGAAACTGAAAAATTTCTGGACCAGTCATTGAAAATGTCATTCAAAATTTTGACAAAAGAGTGGACGTCTGTGGAGCTGCCTGAGATGGTCATTTGGTAGATATAGTCTTTAGTTTTTAAATGTCATACACTATGCTTCAATTATCAAGAAAAGTTTTTTGAAATCAACGCAAATTTTGTGTTTTATTCAAGAATTAAAAAGAAACCACTCAATTGGAAATACCTTTTAATAACAACAATATATAATTGATTTTATTTTTATTTTCTTAATTGCTTGATGCTTGAATCAAGCAAGATTAAATTAAAAATTAATCAAGCACTTAAAATAAAGGTTTTCTCATAAAGTAATTGTGTTGCTTTATGTAGGTTTTATAATGTGGGTTAAAATAAATATTTAAAAGAAATAAATGTTGTGTTCTTTTGAGACAAATTGTATATGTTGGGTCTCTTTTCTTTTTGTTATGTTAAATACACAATTGCTCTTTGGATATTTGATTTTCTTTTATTGAGAAATGCATTGAGCATTCTAAAAGTGCAACATTTTCAAGATAAAAGAATAGACAAACTTTTACGATATACAATAAAACCTCAAAAACATAATAATGAAAATTTTAATGGAACATTTCGAGTTGTATTTATTTTATTTTACTTCAAACAGCTGTTCTAGACTCCCACGGGAAAACGCGTCTTTGCATGAGGGCATTTCTAAGGTAGAATACAAGTACAAGCTAAGTAGAAGCAATAGTTCCCTTGGGATATTCCTAACTAATGACGTCCGCCACTCGCCTCGATATTAGAGACTTCCAGTGGAATGGATTAAAGTTTGATTCCTCCAGTTATTTTATACGTTTTCTCTTTGTCCAATTTTTTTCTAAACTTTAAAGTTACATGGGAGTTATAGTATTTTGTTTTTGGGGAATTAGTTAATTTTGGGGAATAAATTAATTGTTGTTTTCAATTTCCTGTTGTGTTTTCTAAAAATATAATCATACATAAAATAATGAATATTTTTAAGTATTTTTTTTTTCAAGTCAATATAACATTTTAGCATGCATTATCTTTTAAAAATTACCTTCTAATCTTCGATAAATTCAAATAAAGGAAAAAAATATATGAACACGCCACAATCATTCAGACATTACAAAACTATATATATATATATATATATATATATATATATATATATATATATATATATATATATATATATATATATATATAATTTCTTTAAAACCTATATGCAAAATTGAAAACTTTATTTTTTTTAACAATGGCAATGTCTCATCGTGTCGTATATTTCGATCCATCCGAATTCAGTTTGTTTTGTTGTGATGTCCTCTTAAGGTGGTATTTGAAAATAAATGTCAAATTGAAAATGTTTAATGTCAAAGTTGAAATTATTAGCACTGATACGATACACACGATACATTAAGAAAAACATGATTAATTCATTGCCATCCATCCTTCCTACAATTCCTGGATTCCTAGTGAAAGAAGCTTCGTCAGTTGATAAAATATTGAACAAAAATTTGGATTTGGTCTATTGGCAAAAAGGCATAAATCAGCGGATAAGAATGCTTGTTCCTTTTGTACATCACAAGGGTAAACTAGTTGCTCTTTCAGTATTCTTTTGTTTTTTGGTTATCGCCCATATTTCGCATGCGAAGATTAAGAAGCATACAATCCATTGACAAACCCCAACTTGTCTCGCATCACTTAGAGTACTTCTGGTAATCAGAATCCTCTTCAATAAGATGTAAAGTTAAGTCTTCGACATCAGGACCGATTTCTCGCTGACGCCCACATACTTGAAATTCTGGACGAAAATCAATTAGAGAGAAAATTTATAATTTTGATATTGTTTATTTTTTTTAAATATAATATTGACAGAAGAGACCGAAACACTTTTTAGCCATTTTTTTAAATCTATAGGTTCAAGTGCTGGTGTCATTTTAAAAAAATCAGATTAGTCTTGGATTTCAAATAGGCGATAGAAAAAATTCAAATATACCAAAAAAGTGATCATACATAATAGTGACCCTGTATATGTCTAAACTTCATTAATAAATTCATCGATTTACTATAAAGAACTCATCAGACAGGTAATTTTTTTTTTAATACTCTATCGCGCTTTCTGGATTGTGCGAAGGGGGTATATTCAATAAATTGTTAATGTAATTGTTGAGTATTGCCGAGTTGTAACGTAAGGTCCGTTTATTATTTTAAATTATAATTTAGGAGTTGGCCCATATTCTCGATGTAAAAAAGGTATAGTTTTTTTTAACATTTAAACTTTCTTTTATTGAAATGTGCTTGCAATGTGCTTGAAATGCTTGTAATGTGTATGCTGGTTTTTTGTAACTATCGTGTTCACTACTATTTTATTTGATCATCTCGCCTGCTTCCTCAAATTATTTATTATTTAGAGGACGTATTGGTATACATAAACCAAAAAAGCATGAGAAATAAAGATACAAAATTTATAGATACTCATCTATTTTCGACACCTAATACGCCTTTATGATTGAAAATACCAGGTGTGGCGGTTAATTCTTAATCTTTTATTAAAAAAAAACACGTTTAATTTGAGAGAAAGGTAAACAGTGGTTTATTCAAAGTATGCCCCATCGCTAGCTACACATTTTTCTCATCTTTCTGACAATTTCTGGTTGGCGTCTCAGAAAAACGGTACATCTTTTGAGGCGGTCTAGTCATCAAGCCATTTTTCGACATCTCCTTAATGGTTGATGTGTTTCATCGAAAGCATGCGAGACATCGCTTTTTCATCTGCCTGTCATTCAGCTCTTCCTGCCTTCTGGATCGCAAATGGTTCGACGATCGCAAAAGGTTCGGCGACCAACATTTAACCTCTCTGCCTAATTTGTTGTTGAGTTTTGCATATCGTCTTCATCCAACAATGCTTGCAATTCAGCATCTTCAATTTTTTTCGGTTGACCTGGGCGTTCTTTGTCTTAGAGAGTAGACTGTGAATCGACTCTTCGTTTCCAGCGCCATCTCTTGAAATAATTAAGCATTATTAACCACCACAGTTGGTAAGCACTATAAAAAGTGTATATGCTGTTTATCGGATAAATAAATTAAAATCTACCTTGAGCAAGCAGTCAACACCTGCAAGCTCTGTCTTGCCGACGATTAAGTGGAAATAACTCATGAATTCGAGGACATATCATACAAGACACGTAAATTAATACACTGATATAACAAATGGCGACTAGAGATAAATATGGAAAAAAAAATATCTGTGCATCGGAGCACCATGGTAAGATATAATTCTAGGAGATGAACAATGAATAAAACACTGCCAGGAATATAAATTCCTATGAATAAATATTATGCAAAATGGCACCTTGGAGGAATCATTTGGAAAAAGAGGCAAAGTAGCAGGGATGAAAAGCAGTAGCGATGCAAAATAGTATTTTGTGGTAAAAGTAGATATCAAAAAGTAGTCATATTATAAAAAAAAACTTTCTGCAGCAAAGTATGGTAACTAAAATCAAAGATCGAGAAGACTTTCAACGTAAGTTTGGGAGACAAGCCGCTGGATGATCCAGAAGCAAAAGTATCACCAAAGAAAGAATTAGAGAATTAATGGAGTCACTTAAATGTCTCAATGTCGGACGACAGCATATTGAAGCAGGTTGTAACATGGACACCGCAATCAAGAAGAAAGGGGGAACAATCAAGAAGAAAGGGCGAACAAAAACAAACTAGATAAAAGGAACAGAAAAGAGATGGAGAAATAGAAAACAGAAGAGGGTCTATGAATAAATAGAGGAGAGTTAAGACTGGGAGTCGGAAGATGGAACTTTGGCTGGCCCGAAATAGTTTGGTTTTGTGGGTTGGGGTAAAGTTGTTGGCATTCGTGGCAAAATGCTAGACATGTCCCTTGGTTAACACTGAATGAACATTAACGTCGAGCTGCCAGACTGTCCTCTTGGATCTCCTGGCAGGCACTGCAAAATTGGCAAAAATCGAATGTGTCAACTCATTTGAAAAAAAGTAACTTTTTAAATATAACACAAAGTCTTTATTCAACCAAATTTATTTTGTGTCGTTTAAAGCAATACCCCCACAGTGAAATATGCTTTTATCCGAAGGTTGCTATTTATGCATCTTGAACTGACAATAATGGTGTTGCTAGGCACTATCTGACATATACATCGAAAAGTTTGACATTGCTGACTGTATGCGAAATCAGAATGTTTTGTCATAAGGGTGCTATTTGTATTGTGTAGTGCCTTGGAAATTTCATTTCAGTCAAAAATTGGATTTAACTCGTGAGAATTTACGTGCGATGATTAACTCACTTCGACTTTTGGAGATGAATCATATAAAACCACTGTATATCACTGGTTTTTAAATTTAATTGTAAAGAATTTAAAGAAGGACGTCCAAAATCGGTTTTTATGCTAGAAAAAATCGATACTGTTCGCGAACTGATAAAGTAAGATCGTTATGTGACATACCATGAGATTGAGGCATTTCTGGGCATTAGTATGACAATCATATATAAGTTTTTGTATGAATATTTAGCCCTGCAAAAGATTTGTGTGCGTTGGATTCCGCATAATTTCACAGTCGTTCAAAAAATGGTTATAAGATCTATGCAGGTGACGAATCTTGGATCTATGCGCATCAGTCTGAAAGTAAACAGCAGTCCACTGCATGACTCTTTCAGAATGACCCATACCAAACAAAAGTTGCTCGTGCAAGAAGTACTTCGAAGCAAATGGTGGCCTGTTTTTTTGCAATAAAGGGGCGTGTGGCTACAGTGCCACTAGAGAATCGTAGAATGGTCAATTCTGAATAATATACAACCATTTGTTTGCCAGAAATGTTTGAAGACGCAGAATCATTCTTCGCCATGACAACGCGAACTCTCACCGATCTTACCGAACAATTTAATATTTGACCGATCAAAACATCGAATTGATCGGTCATCCACCGTATAATCCTGACTTGGCACTGATTTCTTTTTGTTCCCGCGCGTGAAGAATAAACTACTTGGTCAAGGATTTTCGACGCCAGAAGAGATGTTGCTGCGTTCAAAATGTATGTTTTCAAACGTATGTACATGTGCATCGATCATCACGGAGAATATTTTGAAAAACAATGAAACCATTTTCAACGATAAATATTTATTTTTATGTATTATTCTGGAGACATAAATAGCAACCCTTGTACTCTATTATTGTAAACATACTTTTGGTGTATTTTGTAATGTTATTTAATGTGCTTGCAACAGTTCACAGTGGATACAACAGTCCAAATGCCCAATATCAAGCCCAGTGATGTTTCAGTTTTAAGGATTAGAAGATGTATTGCGTATACGAATAAAATTCATAAAAATGAAAATATTTATTTAAATTCACTCCTGAATGTCCATTACTCCGAAAGGTAGAATAATGTTCACTTTACCTTTACAAACTTACATTATTTGGATGATTAAGTTTAACGTCACGATAATCCAAAGACAGCCACGTTTCCCTACCACCTTTCAAATTCCGTACAGTGCTGCAGAGCCACCTAGTTAAATCCTACTTTAATTAAAATATGACGTAAAATATGCTGCGCTTTTAAAAGTTCCTACGAAGGATATCGTCTTGGGAACTGCCGTTGGGTATTAGGGGCTTTTAATTGAAATTACTTTATTATTTTTATCCCTAATTTGAAAAAGGACTTTAGTAAGAAAGTTAGATTGGATTTCGTAATCATTTTGAGTAATTAAAAGTTTATTACCTTGAAATTCAATGGAATGTTCGGATACTTTGGTTACAGTTCCTGTTTTATTTCATTCTCACCACAGAGCTATTGTCAAAACGTTTTATCAGTATATTGTCTATAAGTCTGGTTGCCATCGCTCATATAGCCCTTTTTCTGAAATTTTAACTGCCAATAAAACTAACACTAGTTTACAAATTTTAACTTTTTTTATATACCCTTTTTTTATAACCAAACCTACCTTCTTTAAACCTAAAAGTGTTAGCAGAAATATTCTATCACGTCACATTTTTTTTCTACAGTCAAATCATTTTATTCAACTACCCTACGTGGTGACTTCAGTTTAATATTTATTTATTCGATTCAAAAAACAAATATCTTGTTTCAAATTGAATTAAAATGTTGAATAGAAAATGTAAACAAAGTTCTGATCGTTTTTGCTACATATGTGGACAATTTATATTTCAAAAAAAAGAAGACCCATTGTAGATTCGTTAAAAAGTGCATTTTCATTACTTTGGATTTCCTGTTCCTGTGTTTTGTGAAAGCTGTAGAATCGTTTTCTCCAATGGTTATCAGGAGATGACGTATACCTTCCATTTGGGTAACCAATTATGGAGAGAATCTAGTAATTATGAAAATGACTGCTACTTTTGTGTTACGAACACAGTGTTATTAAGCCAATTTTACATTCGAAGGATCTTCCACATCCAATTTGTCCTGGTAATTCGAGTCAAAATATACTAGGAGATGACAATGAAAGTGATGAGTTGAGTGAAGTTAAATTGATTTCTAGTGATTCTGACGATCTCTCTTCAAGGAAACACTCCACATATAATTAATCACGCCGAATTAAATAATCTTATAAGAGATTTACAACTATCAAGATCTAAAGCAGAGCTTCTTCGATTTCGTCTACCACAATACAATTTATTAATACCAGACACGAAAGTTCCGTTGTCCAGAAACAGGAGCCAAGTTGATTAGCATTTTTACTCGAATTTTTCACTCGCATTTGAGTTCTTTCCCTAAAAATGTAGGAAGTATGAGTGATCAACAGGGGAGACGTTTTCACCAAGATTTTTTTCATTTTTAAGTAAATAAATATTTTTAAAAAAGGACGTGAGAGAATTTTTTTATTACTTTTTTCTGGGTAACTTTTACCTAGATAAACAATAATTATCAACTTAAACTATAAAAATCGTGTAAACTAATGTAATTAACAAAGAACTTCCAGAAGATCAAATCAAAAATATGAAGCAAAAGGGTGTGCACAATCCAATGCCACTTACGAAGTGTTATTTCGTCCAGAATAAGCGGAGTATTTTTCGCAAGCATATATTTGTGAAGACCAGAAAGTCCTTGAACTTTTGAATGCTGCGTCTAGCATTATGATCTGCACCTCTATTCTTTGTGGGAATGCTACTCTACATATTTGGGTTCTCCACACCTTCTATGAGTGATTAGTTGAGTTGATTTCTAGGATTGGTTCTCAGCGACTTAATATTTGTTTTTATTTGCATTAATTTTCAGGTCTACTTTCTGGGTTTCCGTTGCACGTCAGTTTAGCTTTATACTAGATTATTTTTTTACTAATAAGCGGCATTGTAATAAAACAAATATAGCATCCGCATCATAGATTAAACTTGGTCAAAAATTATGTCATTGGAATTGAATAGCCGAATAACAAGGAAGGAGCTATAATATATGGCAACTAATTGAAAACTACAGAAATAACACCAGAATGCTTAAAATTTGATATAATTTTTTTTCAGTTATGTTTCTAATGATACCTGCTTTACAATGGCTATAAAACATAAAAATACAACTTCATGTTATAAGGCGTTTTAAGTTACCGCTGGCCGCCAACCTTCCATTAGCAGGGAGTAAAAAGATAAACAAAAATCCCTCTGATGCATTGTGCACTGTTGTTTCAACTCTAAAGTGCACAAATGAGTATACGCTTGGACCTATTAAATAAAAATCGTTAATACCGTGGCACTCATAACTCTGAAATTACACTAATGACTAGCAATTTTCACGGAATAAATTATAAAGGCAAATTTGTATCGATAGCGTCAGTGATAAGGACGTGAAAGGTACAATTTTTGTAACGACTAGGCTCTTCAATAGCAGCAATAAACTTATGATTTACACTCGTAAATTTTCATTAGTTTTGACAGTAATTACTGTTCTTCAAGCAACATTTCGATGATAAAAAGAAAAAACAAAATTTGTAGATATTAAGGTTTAGTAGGTCAAAATCAACAACTTCAGATTCGTTATCACATTTGGTATTGTTCTGTATCTATTAGAAATGGGCAAAACTGTTATTTCTAAGTAACAGTTGGATTTGTAACTGTTATTTTAGGATAACAGTTAAAGATAACTGGTTACGCCGTCTTGTTGAAAATATAGTTCGTCCGCCTCAATTTTATCAGTTTTCGAAAAGACAAAATCGGATAACATGGTCCTTCGGTGTTCTTAAAAAAATACGGTCCGATAATGCCACCGTACCATAATCCACACCAAGCAGTGATTTTTTCGGGATGTAATCCTGATGAATCACTTTGAGTTTGACTCACACTAATAACGACAATTTTGCTTATGGACGTAGCCGTTTAACCAAAAATGAGCCTCATCGGAGAAGATCATTTTGCGATGAAAATTCGGATCGTTTTACGTTGCTTCCAGCGCCGATTCTACGAACTCCCGACGTAATCGATGGTGGGTTGGGTTAACTTCTTATGCCAATATAATCTTGTATGGATGAAACCGAGATTCAAACGCAAAATACCGTGGCTTTTGGTTCACGTTCAAACTTATTAATTATACGGCGGATGGTTTGATAGGAAGAAGCAGAATGACGACCGTGTTTTCTACGAAATGCTCTTTGAGTACCAAAACAAAACTTCTCGATTTTTGATAAACTGTTTGGACAATTTCCAAACGTTGTGGCAAACGTAAAACTTGTTCATGGTGAAATTGTATGTATTGTATGGCCGCCATTAGTTGTCAAAATTCTATCGTCTCTGTTGGGAATAACATTCATTTTATTTTGAAGATTATTCTATTAGAAATAATGTTGAAGTTGTCCATTAAAATGTTATTAATGTATAAATGTGAAATGTGCAGGCATTTTCGTAGTTGCTCCTATCTAATGTTGTCTAGTCATTTTAGAGCTTAAAGGTTGACAATGGACTAAGCGGGGGTTTCCCTCATTACTCTGTAGGCAGAGTCGAAGTATTATTATAATAATTGGTTGTTTTTAAGCTTAAATTTTTACATACCAGTAACCAAATAGGTAAATAACTTAGATATTATATATAAAGAATAGATGTAAATGTCCAAACGTTTTATTAAAACAAAGTTTTATATTAACAATATAAAATTGCACTTATTCCTAATGTTTTTTTTTTTAAATAGCGACTCACTCAACTTTATCAATAACGCTGCCCAATGTCGACCGCTGACACCTCACTCCTGTTATTTTCCAAGATTGCTAAACGCTCAGTTACAGCCAACAACAACAAAACTACGACTACGACTGTTATTTTCTATCGGTTATTAAATGCGCTACCTGTTATTTGCCTGATGACGAGTTATTTCTTATTTCGTTTAGAAGCGAGTACGTGGGGATGCGGCAACAAAACAACACTAGAAAACTCCATATAAAATTAACATTGTATCTGTTATTTCTTCACGTCGATAACAGTTCTGAAACGTTAATATGAAATAACAGTTATAAAATAGCAGATCGTTAAATAACCACCCAATTCTAGTATTTACTGCTTGTATGAAAATTAATGTTTAAAAATAAATGTTTAAAAATATATGAGATTATATTATTTTTAATGGCATAATCCAGGTAAAATGTTTAAAAAAATTCACTTTACTTCATTTTAATAAAAAAAATTGATAATTTTAATAAAAAAAAATTTCAAATGATATTGTACGTCCAACTGGAAGATTATTGTATGTACGAAGGTAGAATAAATAATCAGATATGTTGTAACCTTTTTTCTTACTTATTTGGGTTACGGCTACGGCAGCCATTCACCCTTAAACTGAAAAAAGAGCCTACCTACTCCAAAAAGACTCCGTTAACTGTAAAAGTTATTTAATAATCACAAGCACAAGTTCAAAGACAAACAAAAAATAAAAATAAAATGACAAATAATCATAACACAAAAAAATAAATTTAAATGTGATGTTTACAAATACCGTATTTAACTAGGCATAATAAAGATGAAAATGTTCAACATTAAATTAACAGTGTTAAAGTGTAAGGACTCTTATCTAACATTCGTGAAACTCAAAATGATGATGGACAAATAGTGATTGGATATTAAATGAGTAATAATGGTGAAAATAATAATAAAATAATGTCTAGCCTTTATCTTTTGTGATGCTGTTTAAATATCCGGCTATTGAATAGTTCGGTAACTAAGATGAGCGGATACTGACATGTACGGAGTTCAAAACGCTTGATACCATAAATACCCCACATCAAAAATGTTTGGTAACGTCCGGATCTTAAAACCCTTAAAATTCCCAAAAAAAAAAGCCTGTGCAAGGTTAAGCCAACTTACTTTACACTACTTAATCCGGAATGTCTGCGGGGTCGGCTACTAGGCCGCCGTCCGTCTTTTTGGCATAGAGACGTGTGATCCGCACGAAGCGATGTTTTTGGTTGACTCCGCAGTGTACCCAGGTGTACTTTGAAGGAAGATACACGCAAGAGAGTACCTGCAGCGATTTAATCACCCTCATCCTGGTTTCTTGGACTTTTGTAACACTGTCATAAAGTGTTTCTTTCATGGCCATTTTGAGTTTCAGGGACAGAAAATAGTCATACGAAGGTAAATCAGGCAAATACGGAGGATGTTGGAGTTCACGAGCATGTTTCTTTGCTAAAAATTCACTAACACTCAGTCCCGTGAGTACAAATCGAGCACATTCTTTCCGTTTGTTTAAATCCTTTGTCAAAGTTTTGTTTCCTCTTTGGTCGTATTTAATTCCTCCGTTATCCATCTCTCAGTGGACTTCGCATTGTAGACGATCATTTCACGAACTTTTTCCACCAAGTTATGGCGATTTGTGTTTTTTGGCCGGTCTGGCTTTTCGTTGTCTTCCAAAGCATCACAACCCTCCTGGAATCGCTAATAGTACTCGAACACACGTGTACCGGATAAGCAATCATCACCATAAACTTTGTTTACCCATCCAAATATTTCTGCAAAAGTTTTACTATGCTTTAAAAATAAAGTTAATATTAGCTCTTAGTTCTATCGTGTATTTGTGACGATGTGACAAAGGGTACTGCCATTTTAAGCGCTATAACTTGACAATTCGATTCTAATGTTGGCGGACTTGTTTTATATAGGAGATATACAGTTTTCAGATTATATATTGTTTCAATAGATGGCGCTAATAGTTTTCTTGAAATTTAAAAAGTTCCGTTATTTTTCCGACATACTGTGTATTGACTCACAGTACTTGTTGCCACATGAAAAAAAAGGGAGAATTTCATATCATGCTCATTATAATCAAAACACTTAATTACATATTATTATAATCATAAACAAACCTTTTAGTCAATCATCACCTGATGATGCTAATATGATTACTGAAACTTGCATCGACACCCCGTAAACAGTGTTTTAGTGTTCTATTCTTTGACTAACGTCTTTTTCTTTCTGTGCTATTTGTGTTCTGCGCGTCTTTCTGTGCTATTATTGGATTTTGTTAGGGATTATAGAATTTAGCTGCTGAATGACCCTTATTTTTAAAATAAGTGATTCATCGTATTAAAGTCAACCTTTTCGAGTACTTTATTTTTTCTGCTGTGTGATAATCATCCTATTTAACAAAAAAGATGTTAATGTCATATCACTTATATTTCTGAAATTAAACTAACGACCAGCAATTTTCACGGAATAAATTATAGAGGCAAATTTGTATTGATTGCGTCGATGATAAGAACTTGAAAGGTACAATTTTTGTAATGACCGGGTTCTTCAATAGCGGTAATAACATTATGCTTTGCGTTAGTATATTTTCGTTAGTTTTGTCACTAATGCCTAATAATTATTAATCTTCAAATAAAATACACTAGAACAGCAAATAAAAAAAATCCGTAAAGGCTAATATTTGAAAGTATTGAGAAGTAGCAAATTTATTTATACTACACCGCATTTATTTAAACTATTACATTTAGGATTGTTCATTCTGGATTTTTCTAAAATTATAATTTTTTAAAATCTTTTTTTTTTCAGTATTTTCGCAGTTCTATTTTTAATGCTTAAAAAATACAAACAAGGACAACGAACTGGGAGTTTCGAGGAATTAACTACATTTCAGTTATACGAAAAAAAAAACAGTGATACATTATCACATTCGTATTTTGCAATTTTGTGTATAGTTTAATGTATGGCTTTGAATTGTTTTGAATAAACCTTTTGCTGAATAGTTGACTAGTAATAATTACACTGTAAAATAAAAATTAATTTATTTTGTTTATATTTTTATGATTTCAGCAAATTGTAGCGGATCTTGTGTAAAGTTTCACCTGAAATCAGAAAATGACAAGATTTTTTCTACCACTTATATTTTTTTTGCTATAACGTAAATTATAGCAATAGACATAGTATTATTAATCATAATCTCTCAATATTGTTGTTGGTGTTTTACGATGGTATTTTGTTTCTGGGATTCCACTTAAACTGGGAATTTTTTATATCGCTTTTCCATTACAGAAATGTCTTTGGTGGAAGTAATGTTTATGATATGCTGAAGGCGATTCCATCTTTTTAATCTCGATGCCAGAAGTTGTGACTGTGATTTTGATAGTTTTAAATCTCAAACTAAATCATTAAGTTGAAGCAGTGAAATCAGGTGTGGTTCTGTTGAATGTCCAGGAACACGAAATAAAAGATCGTTTTCTATTTCCTGTAGACATTTTGTATTGAACCAACGAATGATTGAATTAATTTGATTGATAAATCAGCAGATTCAGGTTCTTGTTTTTCAGGGTTCAACATTCTGATGGTTAGGGAAATTTAGCACTGTTCGGCGGGTCATAAAGGTGATGATAAATTAGGATACTGCACGATATGTTTAGAGCTTGGTCCTTTATCTACTATATTAACGAGGCCAAAATAGCAATATGATCTTTTGGTTCTCTCCAAATTGTTGGCACTGCAACCATATTTTATGATTTGCACCTTTCAAACAACCTCTTTACAATATTAGAGAAGTTAAACAATATAGATGAGGAGACCACGCCAGGTCTTGAATTGTTAGGAAAATTCTAAAAATTTTTGTCTCATTGTTCTCTTAATTCTCTTTAGGAATTTTTTAAAAATACAATGTCATATTTTTATAGCAATTTATTCCATACGTTTCGGCACCAGTTTGGTTTGTTTTTTGCAAAAAAAGGAAAACTTACACATTAATGTCCCTTAATGTCAAAGTTGAAATTCCTAGCACTAATTTTTTATACAACACGTTTTTACACATTCAGTGCTGATGACATACCGATGCGTCGTGCGCCCCGCTGAAGTAAGAGTCGAGCATTGAACGTGTTAAACGAATCAAGTCATTTTAAGAAACACACGAGTAAGTGTTTTATCAAATCTTCTAACTAGTTTTTTCGAACACGTTGAAAAGTCTTAATACATTTCGAATCTGGTTGATGTTTCTCAGTAAATAAGAAGCATATCGTTATATTTGCGTACAGAACACACTTTTGGTTTTAAATTTAATTTAAATACACACTGATATAATTTTTTTCATAGAACACCAGGGAATCATCTCAATTAATCAATCCTACGTTGCTACTTTCATTTTTTGGCTGATATAAAATTGTTATAACAATGTTAATTAGTTTATTTATAGTGTATTTGTTAGGTAATAACTATTTCAATTCTTCTATTGGAACCTTCGGTGCGAAACACTAAACTGGAAGAGATTTACCACTAAACACCAAATCAGTTTTTGAAACTTCTTGACGCAAGTTTTGCTAACCATGTTAGCATCATCAGATAAGTTTCAAAAAGTGATTTGTTGTTTATGCCACGTTTAGGCCACTGAAAAACATTTGTTGTGCTTGCTGCGTCAACCGGAATCATTCCGACGCAGTTTTACCGAGTTTTGCGTTAAATTTAATTTAACAGCTCTTTGTTCCAAGATTTTATTTGTACATGAAACTTTTTTGGCTTGTAAACAAGACGTCGTAAAATCAACAATTGTTCAACCGATCGTGTGGTAAAGTAGGTTTTGTTAGGTCCAGTAATATATATATATATATATATCTGTGACATCATTGGAAGAGTAAAACAGTTGAAATGGAGATGGGCAGGCCATATAGCGAGGCGATGGGACGACAGATGGACCAAGGCAATCCTGGAGTGGATACCGCTTGATCGCAAACGTCCGCGAAGAAGACCGAAAGCACGATGGACTGATGACATCGTTAAGTATATTGGACCCGAGTGGCAGAGGAAAGCCCAGGACCGGGAAGGTTGGAAGCATGCTGAAGAGGCCTTCATCCTGCAGTGGATCGATACGGGCTGTTGATGATGATGATGATGATGATATATATACATATATATATATATATATATATATATATATATATATATATATATATATATATATATATATATATATATACTTAGTGTATTTTTAATATATCAATCATGATCAGTATTCTTAGTATTTTGAATAGGGCTAATTCTAGCCAAATAAAAGAGGATATTTAATAATTTAACAGGGTTAAAAAATGTAAAAGTTCTCCAAAAAACAACTCGTCCCAGAGAAACAATTCTAGAATTCCGTTATCGTTTCTGGCGGTCTAAATCACGGGATTAATATGGAAAAGGACAAGCGATTGCCCGGAGTGGCGAGAACGAAGTCCGGATTCCGGGGTTATTCCGAGACAGCAAAAGCGGATGGCCGAACAACTAGAATTGCTCCTCTGCCGCTACGGACTCTTTGATAAGGAATCCTCGAGAGGAAACGCGGCACAAAGACGCGCTGGAGGCGTTGTCCAATTCCAATTACAAGAAAGCAGTAACTGCATGTTACTTCTAAAGGGAGATTGTTGAGATTGGTTTGATTGTGTAACAGTTAAATTTCGTAGACGACATTGTGTGCGTAATTACTGAACGATTGTTGTTAATAACAAATTATTGGAATCTCTATTTAATTATAAATCATATTGTAATTTGATTAGACAAGAAAATTTTAGGAGTTTAAAGATTATATTAACAGTCTATATTTAATAATTTTTATCCACTGTCATTTTACTCTTTTTCACTATTATGCAATAATACTCACTGTTAGAAATGAAGAATTGATTATTAAACAAGGATAGATTGTTTTTTTTTATCGAAAATCGATTTATTTTCCAACGTAGTCTCCTTATAGCTCAAGGGGACCCGGTGGTCTATGCTCGTAAATTTAAGGCATTTTTAGGATTTTTTTGAAGGTGAAAATAATGAACAACGATAATAATACTATGTAGCTATATTACAATACTTAAGAAGCATACAAAACATATTTCTAATAAAAAAAAAAATTATATATATATATATATATATATATATATATATATATATATATATATATATATATATATATATATATATGGATAGTTTTCTTTTTTACCTCCCGCCGTGCCGAAAAAACTAGTTTTGAGATAAATGAGTTTAAAGTTTTAAGTATGTATATTTTTATATAAAAAAAAATATATAACCATTTACTTACAGTTAATCTGCGATACCAGTACCATACTTTATCTCTTCAGTTCGCTCATATTCCTCTGCTTCTTCTGATTTCTCTTTTTTTTTCGAGCTGTTCTGGCCTATGTAGTCACTGGTGGTCTGACGGTCGGCTTTATATACTCGCCGCGCGTCACGTTCTCGAGCGTGATGACCCTATGGGACGGTCGGTTTTATATACTCGCCGCGCGTCACGTTTTCGGGTGTGATGACCCCATGGGATGGTCGGCTTTATATACTCGCCGTTCTCGGGCGTGATGACATGATCCATTCAAATTATTCAAAAGACCCAAACTGCTGCATTGCTACGAACAATGGATCCATTCATGAGGCGGGCCAACCGTTCGCTACCTGCTAAGAGAGTTGTAAAACCTAAAATACCGTCAATATCATAATGAAGAATTAACAGTATATTCTCCAAAGACTATACTTTCGAAATATTACAAAAAAATTAAAATAATTTTTTGAACATTCTAGACCACCGAGTCCCCTTAATGCACTTCACTGCAAAATAGTCCTCTGTTTTGGCAATAATGTTTTCGGTGATTTTTTCAATCAACCATTTTATTCATCTTTAGAAAAAGAGTCAGAGGGGAGATGTTTAGAAAGAGGAAGAAGTTTAGAGAATTCTCCAAATTGGCTGTTGCAATGGCGAACGAATGGACGTGAACTGCCACGTCAAGCAGGTCTGTCTCACAGGTGACATATTTATTTAGGTCATGCGAATCACCCGTGACTCATATGTAAACTATTTTTCTTTTATATCTGTAGCCCGACAATTTACTAGGTGGTTAGGCCAGGTAAAAGTGTGTTACTTTTGTTTTTACCTAACATTAAATTCAAGATATTTTTTACTTTTTTAATAATTCGAAACGCTGTTTATGTAAAACTTCCTTTATTAAATAAATATAAATTTAGTCTTTACTTAGCAAAAATATATTAGAAAAAAGAATGCAGAATACATAAAATTAAAAAAACAACAAAGTGAGATAATGATAAATTCATAAACTAGAATTATTATATTTCAAAACATGAAAATATCTATTCTTTAATTAATATTCAATTGTGCAAACCTGTGCTTTGGTAAAACAAGTAACGCAGTACTATTTCTCACACTAAGTACATTTCCATTCAGTTTGTAGAGTAATTTTAGCTGCCCCTTTCTCCCCCGTTCTTCGCATATTTTAGTGTAGCAAAAGCAGCATGTTCGCCTGTTAGTAGCGCCTACATCTTCTAAATTATGTTTTGTTTTATTTGTATGTACATCTTTCTGCTTGTTCTGGTCTTCTTGAGGAAATTTTAGAAGAGATGTAGCAACTTCTTCTCTAAATGCTGTAATTGTCATGTTTTGCCCAGTTACTGATTTGAACAAAATGTAGGCATTTACCATTGCAGCTGCCAAGCGTAATTCTACATCAATTTTCCTATACCATTGTATTCCCTTCCTCAAAGCTGAAGGATATACTTTGATTTGGTCTTATAAATCAATACATGCCTTGCATTTATTGTAATCAGCAACGACATCGGGCTTTTCTAATTCCACATTACGTCGTGATACTACTGTAACCATTTGTCCTGTAGTAACCATTCACATTTAGTTTTTCGTTTATAGCATCTTTCGGCTTATTCTTACGGTTTTTGCTCAGGGTGCCGACAAAATTACCTTTCCTGTTAAGTAACTTGTGACCCAGCTCCATACTTGTGTAGTAATTATGTACATAAATGCATAGGCCATAGTCCAAACGAGGTTCGCAAAGATTCATAGCAACCTTGGTCGGTACACTTGACCCATCTACTTTTTCATTGCTTTGCTACAATATATTTTTAAATCATAGATATATATATATAGCCCTTCAAGAAATAATTTATACAGTTTTACACTAAACTCATGCCTTTAATTCTTGATATACTGAATAAAGGCCAGCTTTCCACGGAACGGGACAAGTGTTTCGTCAACGCATATCTGCTCTTTGAGGATGCAGAATTTTTGGAAGTTTCATCTTAAGCGGTCTATAAGAGGCCCAAGTTTGCAGCAAGTAGCAGCTTTTCGGTCATCTTAAAAGTGCCAGCTTGCTAACAATAGCTCAAATTTGATGCGTATTATTACACTTGTGACTTGGTTTAAGTATATTTCTTTTTTTGTCCAATAATCAGTCAGTTTTGGAGCACGAAGTAAACATATCCAATTTTTTAGACCAATTTAATACATACTTTCCTCAGGGTTAGTCTCTTTCCACTTATTTATTCGAGCCCATTGTAGTGTTGTGGTTACTTTTTCCTGACTGGCGTAACGATTACGTTCTGTTACAATAGTATCCACAAGCTCTTCATCAACCATCAGCTTGAAGAAAAAAACACGGAACTTATCAACATGGTCAAATAAAGTATTCGAAAATCCCCTTTCAGGAATATCAATCCGAAAGGCATTGAGATATTGTCCAGTAACTTCTTACCACATTAGTCTTGGAAATAATTCCTTATCTTCATATGAGCTATTCATTTCAAATTGATTGATAGTTTATAGTTTATAGCTTTGTCAGATAGCTGCTTAGTACACCCTTCTCCGCCACCATCGGAGAGCGCTATTAGATAAGTTACCGTTTTTTTTTTACCAAGGGCTCGATACTACCATCCGAGCTATAAGAAGACAAACAATTAATTTCAGGCTTATATGATTTTAGACTTATAATCTATTTCTATAAATAAAAATGTAAATGATCGTTCGTTGTAAAAGTTCTTCAAGGATTGCTTTGAAATTGTATCACAACGTTGCATTCTAATATGCGCGTGTTTTTATATACCTATTATATAGATGTCACCCCTGTGACAGGTAAAAACATGCTTTTTGAAAAACAGCACTATCTGTTGGACGTAGAAGCAACTCATACTATTCTAAATATTTTACGGCAATGGGAGCGCCATCTGTTGACAGCAGCGCAAGCAATACTAAAAATTGTTCATGCCGGACAGCAAGCTCCTTGACAACTGGTGTCACTTCCGATTGCCTTGTTAAATTGAATTTTCATAGATTTCAATTTATTTTTATTTTGATTTAATTATTTCGTGAGACATTGCGTTGGAATTGAGATGTGTCGTTTACCATAGTGTTCATTTCGTGAGTATAGTCACATACAAGTCCATCTACACTGTTGTGGAAGCAGATGAAGCGGTTAATTATCTAACAGAATTTTTGAATTCACTCGATCTGCCAGGGACGTTACCGCACGTACTGCAATTGAAAATCGGCATGCCAATTATCATGTTACGAAATATCAACCAGCCAAAGCTTTGAACGGCATGCGGGTTACAGTAAAAAAATTAATGAGCAACTTCGTAGAAGCAACAATCTTGACATGACCGTTCAAAGGTGAAGATGTCCGAATTCCTCGTATTCCTATGATTCTAACGGATATACCATTTCAATTTAAGAGATTGAATTTAATTCCCAATTCGATTGGCGTTTGCAATCACCATCAACAAAGGTCAGGGCAAATCTTTAGAATTGTGCGCTTTAAATCTAGATACGCATTGCTTCTCACATGGACAATTATATGTTGCGTGTTCTAGAGTCGGCAAACCAGACAATCTATATATCTGCACAGACAATGGAACAACAAAAATATTTACTTTACCCACACGCATTACCCACAAGCATTGTGAAATTAAACATATTAGAAATGTGTGCTCCCTCTCTTCCTTCTTTTCCATTTAACCAGACTGAGCCACCGCAACGCGTGGCCGGGTACAGCTAGTATACAAATATTATAACGCACTAATATATTTAACTCTTTACTATACCGCTAACAAATCAAAATTAAAAATGTACAAGAACAGACAAGTTATATTTTGAATCACGTATGATTCACGCAGCCTGCTAAGCAATGAATCGCATTTTGACCGATCATTTAAGATTTCGGAAGGTTTGTGCAAGCTTTGTTCCACACAAATTGACTGACGATCAAAAATTGCTCCAAATCTAATATTGCAAGGACTTCAAAAAATAATGAAAACCTCAATTACTGCATTGTTACTGGTGATGAGACGTTGTGTTTTCAATATGATCTAGAAATCAAGCGTCAAAGTGCCAAATGAAAGCACCCGAGCGAGCCAAATTCGAAGAAAAGCCATCTCTAGAAGTCAAAAACAAAAATAATGTCAAAAATATTCAAAAAAACAAGGAAAAAATGGCTTGTTGCACGATAATGCGCCGTCCCATTGCTCGATGCTCATAACTGATTTTTTAACCAAAAATGGTATTTTAACCATCAATTATTCACCATACCCGCCTGATTTGACTCCCTGTGATTTCTACCTCTTCGAAAAACTTTATTTGCCGATGAAAGGACAGCATTATGCCGACATTGAAGCTATTCAAAAGACGTCAACCGCCATCCGCAAAATTCATTTGTCAACCTAAATGACCACGAAAATGTTGTATTGACGCGCAAGGAGACCATTTTAAATAAAAATAATGATTTTTGCCAAAAAAATAAGTATTTGTGCTTTTATTGAAAAAGTCCTATTTTCCGTGATACGCACCTTGTATATCTGTGTAAGCTGTGTAATTCTAATGCGAAAGATACATTTCACATCACATCCTGAAAATTTCTAGATCTTCTACGGTTATGATCACCTGAACACAAATCTCGACATTCTTTTGGATGCTACCAAGCGATTCGGTGTACTGTAAAATGAATCACGAGGTAAGGATGATAGGCAGGCATCCCCATCACAAATAAATGTTAATTAGCAGTCATCCTCGGAATAATACTGCCTATAGCTGCAACAAGCAACATTGCGTACTTGTCAGATATTTTCATATCGATTTCTTACAGTAGAAAATTCAAGATGCTATTGTCATGAGATTTGATTGATTCAAGCATAAGACCCGTACTCGTACATAAGTCTAATCCTCAAATCATCTCATACATGTCTTCATGCCGGTTGAAGCAGCAATGTCTAATCATGAAAACATTAAACTGGTTTATTGCATACCAATAATTCACTCCATTTCAAATTCAGATAACTGTCTGAAACGATATGGTGCACGAAATTGTGGCATTATAAGACTTTTAACATAATCACAATAATATTTATTGAATTTTTTTAGTTAAACACACGAAGATTTATATCTAAATGTTCGCTATATTGAAAACTTGTATGTATTACAGTTGTTTCGGCACACAGTGCCTTATCAAATCCGAACTATATTGAACTAACAGTAAGAAAATAAGTTGCATTCTAAACTATATATCGATCTCATAATACCATAAATGATGATAGTGGGAATTCCATCTTTTCGATGTCTAGATGTACAACATAAATTTAACAATGGCAGCTCACTCATGTGCACTAGGTCATTGGGCAAAATACCCAAATTTTTCTTTTATTAAATTCTATACTTATTGATTACAATCGCATACAAAAACATAAAGGTAAACATTTGAATATAAAAATATACATTTTTTAGATGTAATTTTATTGGCAACATTTTTTGGTATGGTGTTATCAGATTTCAGAAACGACTTTTTTTGTTTTACAAATAATCTATTTTGGATATAAGATATAATTTTTATTCATAAAGGAATTCTTTTTCAGTTTAATGTATAGGTAGAAAAATAATGGTATGTCCAATATATACACCAGCAATGTGCAATTCGTTTTAATTGATATCGAGAATTACGACACAATGAATTGAGCTTAAGATATTTACTGTCAGGCTTTTAGAACCGAATATCATAGTGGACGATATAAAATGGCCTCGTACGGCCTGATACTGTTTACCTTTCGCTAATTTCCTATGACAGTTTAATTTTATTGGCCCTCGATACGCGCGGTATAATACAATAATTTATATGTTTTAACAGTGAATATAAATTCGACGTTTGAATTTAAACAGAGCACGTTATATAAAAAAAATGGAGGGAATTTTTTCTCGACGGGAAGATCT
The DNA here is from genome assembly GCA_031761425.1 of Cosmopolites sordidus. Lineage (NCBI taxonomy): Eukaryota > Metazoa > Arthropoda > Insecta > Coleoptera > Curculionidae > Cosmopolites > Cosmopolites sordidus. The sequence continues at coordinate 4,903 of JARFXV010002125.1, read as the reverse complement.
TCGTCAATTTGCATGATTTTTATTCGGGAAACGGGGAGATGAAGAATTTTTGTGGCTTGGGACTGGAAATTTTACTAATTTAAATCTTTGATTTACATATTAATTGAAGATCTTGCATTATACGCTTTTGAAAATTAAGTGCTTTTTAATGGTAATAAACAAAGCCTGAATAAAAATTGACATTTTTGCATAAACGAAATTAGTATTTTTGAAATTATGCGACTTTGTAATTAATGTTTTTAATCGTTTATATTATTTTTAAATTTTAAGGCGATTAACAATATTGTTTGCCTATAACACAGGTCGACACGATTTTTGTAACAATTATGAGAATGCTCTGTGGTACTGATTGTGCCTTTAAATCTGGACAACATGTTTCTCGGTGATTCTAATTCTTCATCAGGATCTAATCCACAACTCCCTGAGGACACCAGTTGTGACGCAACATTTTTAACTACTACCTGTGAACTTCAGTCAATAACTCATAATGAATTAAATTATTTGGTACGTGACGTGAGATTGTCAAAAGGAAAATCGCAACTTCTTGACTCAATGATCTGTTAGCTAAAAATCCAAGTGTTTCACAGTACTGAAAACGGAATGTAACATTTTCACATTTTTATAAAATGGAAGAATCGCTATGGGTCTCTTGTGATATTGATGGTTTAATGAATGAGGTTAATATGGAACATATACCTTCCGAGTGGCGTATTTTCATAGATTCGTCGAAATATAGTTTAAAAGTAGTATTTCATCATAATGGAAATAAAAACACAACTATTCCTGTAGTCCATTCAGTGATAATGAAAGAAATCTATGACACTTAGCAACCATACTAAATCGCGTTAAATATGAACAGTATCAGTGGGATATTTGTAGGGATTTAAAAGTGATATGTATATAGCTAGGACATCAAGGACAAATTATTTTCTACAAAGTATTTTGTGTCTGTGGGACACTAGGTTAACAAAGGAACATTACAGTAAGAAAGATTGGCCTCATAGAACTTTTGAACCTGGTACTTCAAACATAAAATATTCCCCACTTATTAACCCAAAAAAGTGCTTTTTCCGCCTCTCCATATTAAGCTTGGACTAAAAACTTTGTCAAAGCGATGGACAAACAAGATAATGGTTTCAAGCACCTAAAAGAAAATTTTCCTCAATTAAGTGATGCAAACTAAAAGAGGGCATATTTATTGGACCTGGATGGAAGCTTTTAGGTGATTTCTACTTTGAAGAAAAATTAAATGAAAAGGAATTGGCAGCTTGGAAGTGTTTTGAAAGTGTAGTGAAAAGATATTTGTACAAAAAGAAAGGAAAATTTGGGTGCAGTAAGCGACGAACAAGGATAGAGGTTTCTCCAAGACATCTGGACGATGGAAGTAAGTTACCAGGGTCGCTAGAACCCATTCATGTTGGGCGACTACTGTTGGTTTTTAAAAAGAGATTATGCTACAGAACACAAGAGGAAACAATGAAAGTTTTTGTCGCTGTATGATATCTCAAGTAAAATATTTTTTATTCACATAATCTTTAGTAATGTCTTTGCATATATTTAACACGTTTTACATGTTTGCATTAAATAGTATAAATATTAGATTGTAAAAATATGTCGTTTCCTTTTTTTCCCCACCATCGACCCCCTGTAGTAATAAAACTGTACGTGTTACAGTAATTAGCCTATCGTTTTCAGATTTATCACTACAAAATACTCATATTCACTTATTTTCATCAATGTTACCTCAAAAAGTTTAAATTTGTTGCCTTGTGTAATTTTAAATTTGGTATAATAAGATGGGAATTAAATGCATGGAGTAATGCAGTTTGTCTAGTGGTTGTTGTATGGAAGACGTCTACACTAGACAGCACTAACATGTTTGTAACTATTCTGCATTGTATTATAAAATAGTGTATATACTGGATTATTTATACATTATCATGGCTGATCTATTTATGTGTGTGGACACAGAACAATAGATGACAATATACGTTTCAAATTTTTGTATATTAGAACTCTTATGTTTGTCTCCATTTCGAATGAATAATTTAGGAATCAAGTATGTATGCATGCATGTTTTTAAATTACACATACATTTCTTGTTTTATTTACACCACTTTTGTACACATTTGAGAATTAACTTTTTATTTATTTATTTTTTTTTTGGTTTTCTATACAAGATGTAAGGCAAATTACTTTCGTAAATTTAACCAACGATTTTTATATTCTTTTGAACAAAAAGTTTCCTTAAACATGTATCCAAAATGCAAACATAACCGCTGAAAACATTATTTTAGTTTCCTAATAAACTAAACTTTTTTGTTTCATTGATGTCTTAAGGTATTATTTGAAAATAAAATGTAATATTTTTATAGAAACAGGAAATTTTATATATTATTGCTGTTTAATTTCAAAGTTGAAATTACTAACACTTTAACACGTTGATATACTAGTACACTGATACATACTAAAACAATTTATGTGACCAACACCATTGTTATGGGATAATGATAATTCTCATCACATCTTTTCGATTGACGATTTAATAACTTTACAATCTTTTTCGCGGTAATTCTTAGGCTTTTGAACCTTATTGCAAGGATTGTCAAATTTATTAAATATATTTCGTTTATATCCTGCATACATAATATATGTATATATATATATATATATATATATATATATATATATATATATATATATATATATATATATATATATATATATATATATATATATATATATATATATATATATATATATATATATTTATATATATATATATATATATGTATATATATATATATATATATATATATATATATATATATATATATATATATAAATATATATATATTTATATATATATATATATATATATATATATATATATATATATATATATATATATATATATATATATTTATATATATATATATATATATATATATATATATATATATATATATATATATATATATATATATATATATAATATACGGACAATGAAAACGGAGACACGACTGCAAAAACTGTTATACAACAACATACATTGGAATATTATTGGGCTCTGTGAAGCACGAAGAAAGGGCGAAGAGTTAATCAAACTAGAATCAACTGGTCACGTACTCTACACCCGAGGTACGGAGAATGGACGATGTGGTGGAGTTGGATTCCTCATCAATCGAAAGCTGAAAGACAGTGTAGTCAAATGTGAAAGTATATCTGACAGATTAGCCCAATGCGTCATTCAGCTGAATAAAAAGTTTGAGCTTCAAATCGTTCAAGCTTATGCATCAACTATAAGCCGTAGAGATGAAGAAATTGAAGAATTTTATGATGATGGGGCCCAACTTTTAGACAAAGAGAACTGTAGGTATAAAATCCTGATGGGTGACTTTAATGCTAGAATCGGAAAAGCAAGAACTGGTGAAAATGCAACTGGCTCATATGGAAATGGTGAGCGGGACAATAGAAGTGACAGGCTGGTTGAGTTTTCTGAAGGACAAGAACTCTATATTATGAATTCGTTTTATAAGAAAAAGATCAACAGAAAATGGACAGACATGGAAAAGTCCATCTAGACTCACAAGTGAAATTGATTACATCATGTCAAACGATAAAGCAATATTTTGCAATTGTACTGTCCTTAACCATTTTAATGTGGGAAGTGACCACCGAATGGTACGAGCAAAGATTATGATAAACTGCCGAAAAAAGCGCGAAAGAATGATAAGATCAAAAAGGGGTGAACTGGATTCTGGGAAGCTGCTGGAGAGGGGCAGAGGTTTTGAAATTGCTCTGTCGAATCGCTTTTCTGTGCTACAAAACCCGGAGGAGATGAAAATTACAGACCAATATGCCCAGAAATTGTCAACAATGTGCTTAAAACGGCGGCTTCAATAGTACCAGAAGATACATGTTTCAAAGAGTCAAAAATTTCTAATGAGACCATTCATTTAATGAAAAAACGCCGGACAATGAAGAATGCAGACAGTTCTTTTAGCAGGGTCGAGTACGTTGAGCTTTGTAAAACTATAAGAAAACGCGCCGATTCAACATGCAGCTAGTGCAAAAAACTCTGGAAGGAAACAGGGGAATTAATGCGTGAGGATGTCAAAGTTATATGAGGACCAGAATCAAGCAAGAACAGCAATGCCCACTGAAGAACAAGTGCTGGATATTCTGGTGGAAGAAGTGACAAAGGCTATAGACTCAATGAAAAATAGCAAGGCTCCAGGAAAGGATACTGTAACTGTGGAGATGTTAAAAGGTGGTGGTCGGACTTTACTACATAAAACACAAGCAAAATTATTCTCAAAATGCTCCAAACAAAAAGAAGTACCCAGCTTATGGAAAAATGCAGAAGTGATTATTTTATATAAGAAAGGAGCACGGGAAGATTTAAAGAACTACCGTCCAACAAGCCTCCTATCAGTGGTCTACAAAGTGGTCACCCAGATAATATCCAAAAGAATACTAAGAAACTTAATGACGCACAACCAAGGGAGCAAGCAGGATTCAGAAGTGGCTTCAGTACAATGGATCACATCCAGGTTCTACAGCAGGTCATAGAAAGACACAACGAATACACTATGCCGCTGTACTTGGCTTTTATCGATTATGAAAAAGAATTTGATTCCATCTCAAAGCATTCCATAATGGATGCGTTGCTTAATCAAGGTGTAGAGAGAGCTTATGTAAATCTACTAGGATCGATATATGATGAAGCTACAGTGACAGTCCACCTTGACGATCTTGAGGTTAGAATAAACGTAGGCATACGGCAGGGTGACGCAATATCGCCTCTTCTTTTCTTAGCCTGCCTGGAAGAAGTTTTCCGTAATTTGGATTGGGAACAGGATGGAATAAGGATTAATGGTGCATACTTAAATCATCTTAG